>JBBDGP010001434.1:565000-592500 GCA_037952835.1 Lithobates septentrionalis
GCGCCGTGCAATACGAATGCTCCCTGCTGCCTCTGGGACCCGTGTGTGTTTCCCAGCAGGCAGCGGGCGGGAGCAGGAAGTGGCGTAAATAACCGCAGATTCTGCGGCTATTTATGCCGGAAGTGGGTACAGATACCTGTAATATACAGGTATCTGTACCCCCCTCCCCCCTGAAAGGTGCCAACTGTGTCACCGGAGGGGGGGAGGAATCTGATTAGTGGAAGTTCCACTTTTGGGTGGAACTCCACTTTAAGTTCAGTCTTCCTATATGTTCTTGTGACCATTATCATCACAAGTGAAAGTGAGGGAAAATCCTACATTTTAATTCTCACCAGAACAAGAATAGAGGGGAAATCTTCCAATGACATCGGTTTGACAGGAGACTTCCCTCACTTTGGAGATATTCTTTTTCACTCCCTTTTTGTTTTACAGAAGAGTAAGTAAAGGGAAATCTCCTCCAATAAGACAAGTTTTGAAATAGTAAAAAAAAAAAATACTTGACAGGGGTTTTATCCATTCCCTCCTGTGCCCAAAATGGATAAAGTTGTGGCTAGAGATATTCTTTAACCTTTAAGAATGGCATCTATAGAGCATTTAGTGGGCGGCAGCTATTTCATTGTGTGGTGGGTGTAGTTTTTAATTTTTCTTTTTTTTTTTTTTGCATTTTATAATAACTTCTGATTTATCTTTTAATAGAGAATGAAGCAGATATACCATTCATGATGTCCTCTCTGTGGAAAAAACTTGACCTCACTTTGTCTCAAATCAGGTATAAATGTATTAAAGTATTTTAAAAGTATTTTTTTTTTTTTTTTTTATGGGCTGAGTATATTGGTGGCACTCACCTGAATTTTCTATGACCTTTTCATACAACAGAGATGTGTCAGCCTGGATTCACACTTGTGCGGTGCAGGCCATTGCATGTGATTTGCACAGGAATCGCTCCGCTTTCCTGTTCAAATCACATGGATGTCTGTGCAGTGCAATTTGAGCCGTTCGTTTTGTATAGCTCACATTGCATCACATTTGCACAAATGGTGCAGGTCCCTTTCTTTTTGGCGTGCCTGAATCGCATCACATGGGTGTGAACACCCATGAGATCTGATTCTGGCAATCGCACTGCATTTTGTGACCTGTTTCAGGGGATGTCGTTAACACCCGCAGCAGATCGCATGCAGTGCAGTAAACGCACAGGATTCGCTGCGTTTCCCGCATCTCATCAGTGTGAACTGAGGCTAAAATAATAATCTGTATAGTTGTTGCAATTGTAAAAGAAATAGAGCCTATAGCTACTTTTTTTTTTTTTTTTTTGTAGATATTCAGCAATTTAATGACTAAACATATATTGTGTAACTTGGGCCAGACAAATCAGTACGTCAAGCAGTGTTAAACCCAAAAGCAAACATTTATTATGTTGCAACTTAGCGATTCTTACATGTCTGACATGTCGGACTTTACTGGTACCAGGGAAGGACAAACACTACGTAATACTAAATCTCTTTATTACAAAAAAATATTTGAACCTTCAAGAAAAACAAGAAAAATAGAGCTCTCATCAATTTAACCACTTAATTGATAACATAATGGATCTCTGTTGCTACTAGGTCAAAGAGGTCAACGTTTCGCTTTTATGCTTCCTCAGGACCTTATATCATTGACTATAGACCGAGATCCTGTACTAGAGAGAAACCAGGAGGGATACGTCATATTTTTGAACAGAAGACAAGTGCAGCACAGATTTTATAGATAGAATGTATGAAGAGTGGCACTTACAAAAAGACCTCTTTGACCTAGTAGCAACAGAGATCCATTATGATATTAACTAAGTAGTCAAATTGATGAGAGCTCAGAGATTGAGATTTTTCTTGTTTTTTTAGAATGTACAAATATTTTTTAACCAATTTTTTGTAATAAAGAGATTTAGTAGTATTGCGTAGTGTTTGACCTTCTCTGGTACCAGTAAAGTCCGCTCAGTCTTTCCAATTTTTCTTCAAACAATCTTTATATATATTCTTACATGTGATAGCTGCATTAGTTTTCTTTTTTTATGTTTTATTGCCTTTAGTTTCATCTGGTGATCCAGCCAGTAAGTCTGTTGTTTTTCAAAAGGACAAAGGAAGCAAGGACTTTTCCTGATGTATCAGTGTACTGAGATGAGACAAGCCATTTAGTATTAGTGGGGGCTTACAATGATCAGCATTTATTTATTTATGTAAAATCCTTATCCTAAAAGGAAAAAAAACTGCTGTAACGGATTATAACGCGTGAGCTGGAGTTTGATTTCTGATTTAACACTACCCTCCCCTGAGACTGACAATGCTGCTGTCCAAAGTTGCCCTCTGTGCTCATTCATTCAGAGAGATGGCACTGTAAAGCCTCGTACACAGTACGATTGTTGGCCAACCGAGCGTCTGATTTTTGTCAAAAGGGCGTGTGCCTGGATCTTGTTTTGCATACGAACAGTACACAATTGTCGTGTCACAAACACAAACGTAGTGACGTACTACAAGGCATTTCAGCTCTTGAGCGCCACCCTTTGGGCCCTTTCTGCTAATTTCAGGTTTGGTGAGCATTGATTCCAAACATGCGTGTTTGTACTTTCGACTTTTGAGTGACGGATTTTTGTACTGACCATACGAAAATATGACATCAAGCTGTTGTCCACCGACAATTTACTAGCCTGTCCTCCAACATTTGTTGGCCGAAAGTTGGACAACAATTGTCAAAAGGAGCGTACTAATGGTAAGATTTTAGGACAACAGTCTGTCAACAGACAATCCCCTGCCAACAATCGTACCGTGTGTATGAGGCTTTATACAGAGATGTGTTACTGGCCAGATCACCAGGTGAAAACAGAGGGGGGAAAAAGCCTAGGAAAGAAAATGAATGCAGCCACCACATCTAATGATTGGTAAGCTGCAATATTCAGTATGACATTTTTTGGTTTTGGGTTTAATACTGCTTTCAGTTTCAAATGAGCAGTGGTAGGAATAAAATTAACCATTTGCATGTTTAATGTTGCAAAACTAGAACCATGGATCTTGGGTTGCTCTAGAGTTCTGCCCCTACTAAAATGTGTTTATGATGAATATACAGAGCATTGGACAGTGTTGGAGAATTGGAGCGTAGGCCTAGCTATACATGCTTATATGTCTCTTGTTGAGCTTTGTGAGCTGAATGAGAGGAATCCCTCAATTCACTCTGAACGTCGTGGATGGAAGTATCTACACAGCCAGATATTGTACTGAGACAGCCACAGCACCTGTGCCTGCTTGAATACCTGAACAGTGACTGCATCTGATTGTATAGCCAGCCTAAACTGCTATAGCGACAAGATAACCGCTTCGGGGGTTTCTGGTGTACTCTGGTAAAGGAAGATATACAGTGCCTTGAAATGGTTAAATGGATAAATGGTTTTCAACATTTTTTACAAATGACTATCTGAAAATTGTGTTGTGCATTTGTATTCAGCTCCCTTTTACTCTGATACCCCTAACTAAAATCTAGTGGAACTAATTTCCTTCATAAATCACCTAATTAGTCCATCTGTGTGTAATTTAATCTCCGTATAAATACAGCTGTTCTGTGTTGTTAGAGAACCTTAGTGAACAAACAGCAACATGAAGGCCAAGGAACACGCCAGACAAGTCAAGAATGAAGTTGTGTAGAAGTTTAAAGCAGGGTTAGGTTATAAAAAAAATACCCCAAGCTTTGAACATCTCATGGAGCACTGTTCAATCCATCATCCGAAAATGGAAAGTGTATGGCACAACTGCAATTAACAAGACATGGCCGTCCACCTAAACTGACAGGCCGGGCAAGAAGAGCATTAATCAGAGAAGCAGCCAAGAGGTCCATGGACCTGCAGAGATCCACAGCTCAGGTGGGAGAATCTGTTCACAGGATAACTGTTAGTCATGCGCTCCACAAATCTGCCCTTTATGGAAGAGTGGCAAGAAGAAAGCCATTGTTGAAAGAAAGCCATAAGAAGTCCCATTTGTAGTTTGCAAGAAGCAAGGTGCTCTGGTCAGATAAGACCACTTATTGGCCTTAAAGCAAAACGTGTGGCAAAAAACTAACATTGCACGTCACCCTGAACACAACATCCCCACCGTGAAACATGGTGGTTGCAGCATCATATTGTGGGGATGCTTTTCTTCAGCAGGGACAGGGAAGCTGGTCAGAGTTGATGGGAAGATGGATGGAGCCAAATACAGAGCAATCTTAGAAGAAAACATGTTAGTCTGTAAAAGACTTGAGACTGGGACAGAGGTTCACTTTCCAGCAGGACAAAAACCCTTAACTTACAGCCAGAGCTACAATGGAATGGTTTAGATCAAAGCATATTCATGTGTTAGAATGGCCCAGTCAAAGCCCAGGCCTAAATCTCATTGAGAATCTGGAGCAAGACTTGAAAATTGCTGATCAGACGCTCTCCATCCAATCTGACAGAGCTTGAGCTATTTTTCAAAGAAGAAAGGGAAACAAATTCCACTCTCTAGATGTGCAAAGCTAATAGAGACCTCCCCAAAAAGACTTGCAGTTGTAATTGCAGCGAAAGGTGGTTCTACAAAGTATTGA
This sequence comes from Lithobates septentrionalis, assembly GCA_037952835.1. Lineage (NCBI taxonomy): Eukaryota > Metazoa > Chordata > Amphibia > Anura > Ranidae > Lithobates > Lithobates septentrionalis. The sequence goes on from JBBDGP010001434.1 coordinate 569,582, forward strand.
CTTGGGGGCTGAATACAAATGCACGCCACACTTTTCACATATTTATTTGTGAAAACCATTTATCATTTTCCTTCTACTTCACAATTATTTGCCACTTTGTGTTGGTCTATCACATAAAAGCCCAATAAAATACATTTACGTTTTTGGTTGTAACATGACAAAATGTGAAAAATTTCAAGGGGTATGAATACTTTTTCAAGGCACTGTATAAGGTTCCTGATTTGAACTTAATTGGTGCGCTGCAGACCTTTAAACACATGACAGCTTTGCCCCAGTTTGACATTTTGCTGAAGTGTGAGTAATTGGTGAGAAGGTTTTGTTTGGCCAAAAGCTAAGTTATAAAGTAAGGTTCACGGTGTTAGAGACTGTTCGTAAAGCTGGCTGTACGCTAGTAGAAATTCATGTGAAATATTTGTTTTCTGAGCATTTGTTTGATTTATTAATCATTCATGCGGTCAGATCGATGATCTTTTTCCACCATGGTGATGAGTAAGTTCAAAGGAACAGGATGGAAATTTTTTTCTTGAACGAGTTTGTAACCGAGAATATGGTTTTCGTCCAGAACATTCCTTGGATCCAAAATAAAATATTAAAAAAAAATTAAATTGTGAAGTCGTTTTGAAATGGCACTTGTCAAGCCTCTCCTGTCATTATCAAATGTGTTGAAGAGAGTTTTCGTAGGAACGTTCAAGCAAAAATCTACCATTTTGTTTACAGCCCGCTTAAGGCGAATTTGGTCTTCACTATAGAAAAGCTCCAGAACTCTAATTGTATTTTTTTTTTTTTTTAATCTATTTAGAAGATCAGAGTATGATACTACATTATACACCAATGATTTTTTTTGTTGCTGTCTTTGAAAACTCACCCTACTTGAGTATGGTGAGCTCTGTCTCTATTTGACCAGCTTAGTGTGGCACCTTAGTCACTCCTACAACTTATCTATATTTTTAAGAAAGGGGGATAGCATAGAAAGGGCTGCCGTGCTTATCTTTATGTGGAGGATGAAGATTGATTGCATAAAACTATAGTAAATAAAGCACCCTTAAAACTGAGGATGTTAATTGGCATACCTGACTGATGCAGTACAAGTAGTGACAATTGGAGGTCATTTCGGTGGAGTAATGCAGACTTTTGAGTGTTTTCTTTTTTTTTGTTTGTCAGGTGCATGCAGGAGTCTGCAGCATTTCGAACTAATCAGAGAGGTATGTGACCATCCTAACTTTGATGAATGCCTAAATTGTACAAATGGGCAGCAATCTGTGTGTTGGAAAATATTGCCTGCTGCTATACCACAGTCCTAATTTATTTTTTATTTTTTTTTCTCTGATAACTTGGCAAACAAATTGTAGACATGAATCTAGTCGACAACCATTTTGTTAGTGAGAATTCAAAATTAAACTGGACAGCACTGAATGACCCAACGAAGGAATGATTTATAGGTATCCACCTTAGGGAAAGGCAGAAATATAATGTTTTGCCCATCCATGGTTAATCACACGTAGCGTTAGAACACATTCAGCTCAATTTAAACTGTATGCTACCCATGTACTACAAAGTAGAGTCTAATGCCCTGTACACACGGTCAGACATTGATCGGACATTCCGACAACAAAATCCATCGTTTTTTTTTCCGACGGATGTTGGCTCAAACTTGTCTTGCATACACACTGTCGCACAAAGTTGTCGGAAAATCCGATCGTGGTAAAGTAAAACACGTACATCGGGACTATAAACGGGGCAATAGCCAATAGCTCTCTTAATTTATTCTGAGCATGCGTGGCACTTTGTCCGTCGGATTTGTCTACACACGATCGGAATTTAAAGGATCGGATTTTGTTGTCGGAAAATTTTATAGCATGCTCTCAAACTTTGTGTGTCGGAAATTCCGATGGAGCCCACACACGGTCAGAATTTCCAACAACGAGCTCCGATCGCACATATTCTGTTGGAAAGTCCGACCGTGTGTACAGGGCACAAGGGGCTGATTTATTAAAACTGGAAAGTGAAAAATCTTCGCCAGCTCTGCATAGAAACCAATCAGCTTCCAGATTTTTTTAATTTATTTTTTTGTCGAAGCTTAATCGAACAAGCTGAAGTTAGAAGCTGATTGGCTACGATGCAGAGCAGCACCAGGTTTTGCACTCTCCAGTTTTAGTAAATCTACTCCTAAATGTCAGAGCGAGAGGCCGGTATTATTAGATTGTAATCAAGTAACAGTAAATCTAATAGTTTTTAAAGTAACTCTGAGGTTATGCCTCATTATCACTTCAGTGAGCTGCAACTTAAGAGGTTGGTGCTATTTGAAGCCGTTTACAACAGCCTGTTCCATTTCTTACTAACAGATGCCATTTGTTCTAAATTCAAACAACTAATCTTATCAAACTATTAAGCACAGAGTCTACAGTACATTCTATCATATATGAAGCTTCTAAAGCAATGAGAAACAATAAGAGTGCTTTCACACTGCTGGCGCCCGGGCGTTGGCGGTTAAGCGGTGCTATTTTTAGTGCCGCTTTACCGTTGTTTTAGCGCCGCTATTCGGCCGCTAGCGGGGCAGTTTTAACCCCCACTAGCGGCCGAAAAGGGGTTAAATCCGCCTGAAAAACTATGCTGCAGTGCTGCTTTATCGGCGGCGCTGCTCATTGGTTTCAATGGGCAGGGGCGGTTTAGGAGCGGTGTATTCACCGCTCCTACAGGGCTGCAAAGAAGCTGCTTGCAGGACTTTTTGTGACGCCCTGCCAGCGCATCGCCCCAGTGTGAAAGCACTTGGGCTTTCACACTGGGATTGCAGCTGAGGCTGGGTTAAAAAAAAAAAAAAAAAGTAGGTACAATTTCTATATATATAATTACATACACACACTCTATGCCCTGTTCTGGAGTCTGGAAGTGAGAATTAAAAATCCTTATAGCAGTGTTTACCTTTTCCACTCTAATTTAGAATAAAATACATTTTATTACTGTCTGTGCCTCAGTTAGAAGAAATTTTTGCTCCCTAATGGTTTCTGCAACAGTAAAAAAAATAAATAAAAAATCTGTCTTTAAAGGAGAAGTCCAGCCTAAGCTTATTTGGCCTGGCTTCTCCTATGGGTCACATGAGTGCAATTAGTTTTGCACTCCTCTGACCCGTTTTCAGCAGAGAGTGGACTCAAGTCCACTCTCTGCTGACGTCACGGATATCGGTCCAGGCACAGCCTCATCGCGACAAAGTCTGGATCCCCTAGGTGCATTGACTGACACCCGTCTCAGCCTCTCAGCGAGCTCCCCGCCCCTCCTCAGCGCTGCTCGGGGAGCTGTGAGAACCGAGCCATCTACTATGTTAAATCACTCAGCTCTCAGTATAGAGTCGCCAGGGGACGGATGCAGCATTGGGCTTATCGGAGGAAAAAACCCCAAACCCATACTTCTCTTTTAATAGGAATAAAATGGTGCTCCCCGAATATTCTATGCAAATACAGACTCATTGAAAGGTACAGGGCTCATCTTCAATATGAGAATTTAAGTACTATGGATAGTATAATATTTCCCAGTCAACTAATAACCATTTTTTTCCATTTTATATCCTTTTTTATATTTTGTTTGTCTGCAGCCCGCACGAGAGAAGGGATTAATCAACGCATGCGTCAGAATATGTTGACCTCCCCTCTGGCTGTTTCAGGTTCATCAGTGTCGCATCCTGTGGCACAACAGATCTCTACACCTGTATTGGCTACACAATATATCCTGTGCCCTATAAATACCCCAGTTATCCCACAGTCAGGCAGCAGCATGGCAACCACTGGGCAATCTGCTTTGCCAAGCAGTATCCCTACCACCACCACCACCACCAGTGAGTATTTTATTTTAACTGTGTTGAACAACTGTATTAAAGTGGTTGTAAAACTGTACATATACCCAGTGCGGGGATTACCCAATATCCTCAGGTGATACACAGATGAAATAAATTCTCCCACATAAGTTATATCTGTCTATCTGCAGTTTTCACTCTACATCCATTTAAAGTGCTGAATTTATAAGCTTGTCTGAGAGTTCAGAAAAAAGAGGGAGGAGAGCTATAGTTGCACTCTGCAGAGCTCACTGAGGGGAGCTCTGAAGGCTCATTGGAGGGAAGAGACATGCCCTCCTTCACACAGAATCAGAGGTAAGGCTGTCAATATGCTGGACGTCCCTCCCCTGTCATCGTTTTTCTCTTGGTGTCAGGAAAATTTGTCAGAAGTGACTCATGCAGATAGCAGAGGAACAAAGACAGGTAGAGTGCCTTGCAAAAGTATTCACCCCCCCTTGGCATTTTTCATGTTTTGTTGCCTCACAACCTGGAATTAACATGGATTGTTTGAGGATTTGCATCACTTAACCACTTAAAGACCAGCCTCGTTTTGGATTTTAGGTGTTTACAAGTTTAAAACAGGTTTTTTTGCTAGAAAATTACTTAGAACCCCCAAACATTATATATTGTTTTTTTTCTAACATCCTAGAGAATACAATAGCGGTCATTGCAATACTTTTTTTTGCACCGTATTTGCGCAGCGGTCTTCTAAGCGCACTTTTTTTGGAAAAAATTCACTTTTTTGAAAAAAAAAATATGACAACAGTAAAGTTAGCCCAATTTTTTTTTATATTGTGAAATATAATGTTACGCCAAGTAAATTGATACCCAACATGTCACGCTTCAAAATTGCGCCCGCTCGTGGAATAGCGTCAAACTTTTACCCTTAAAAATCTCCATAGGCGACGTTTAAAAAATTCTACAGATTGCATGTTTTGCGTTACAGAGGAGGTCTAGGGCTAGAATTATTGCTCTCACTCTACCGGTCGCGGCGATACCTCACATGTGTGGTTTGACCACTGTTTTCATATGCGGGCGCTACTCACGTATGCGTTCGCTTCTGCGTGCGAGCTCGTCGGGACAGGGCGCTTTAAAAAAATTTTTTTTTTTTTTTTTATTATTTATTTTATTTTATTTTATTTATTTTTTCACTGTTTTTAAAAAAAAAAAAAATTTGGATCACTTTTATTCCTATTACAAGGAATGTAAACATCCCTTGTAATAGAAAAAAGCATGACAGGTCCTCTTAAATGTGAGATCTGGGGTCAAAAAGTCCTCAGATCTCATATTTACACTAAAATGCAAAAAAAAAAAAAAAAAAAAAAAAAAAAAGTCGTTTAAAAAAATGACATTAAAAAAATTTGTGCCTTAAAGAGAGTGGGCGGAAAAGTCGAATGAAGTAGCTAAGGCCGTCACATGGTATGGAGACGGGTGGGGGCCATCTTGGCCTCACTTGTCTCCATACCTCAGCAGGGAAAGGACCCGATCGCCTCCGCCGTTACCGACGGCTCCGGTAAGCGGCGGAAGGCGCGGGAGAGCGGCGGGAGGGGGGGTGGCACCTCTCCCGCCGCCGATAACGGTGATCTCGCGGCGAACCCGCCGCAGAGACCACCGTTATCGTGTACAGAATCGCTCACTGTAAAGATGGATATCTCGGTTGTGGCAGCAGCTGCTGCCGTTACCGAGATATCCATCTTCAAAAAAATGACGTATATATACAGTGAGCGGGGCTTAAGTGGTTAATTTACAGAACATGCCCACAACTTTGAAGATTTTTTTTTTTTTACTGTGAAGCAAATAACAAATAGGACAAAATAACAGAAAAAGTCAATGTGCATAACTATTCACCCCCCTAAAGTCAATACTTTGTAGAGCCACCTTTTGCAGATATTACAGCTCCAAGTTGCTTTCGATAAGTTTCTATGAGCTTGCCACATCTTACCACTGGGATTTTTGCCCATTCCTCCTTGCAAAACTGCTCCAGCTCCTTCAAGTTGGATGGTTTGCGCTTGTGAACAGCAATGTTAAGAATTAGCAGGCTGTCTTCTCAGCCTTCGTAGCCTCACAGAGATTTAATTATTGTAAACCAGAGCTGCGCTTACCCTTGCCTACTAGCTGTTCTGAAAGTGCAAATGTGTGCAACCAATACAAATAAAGTGCATATAAACATTTAAGTGCGTAAAGTCCAGCAAAGTTGCTAATTCCAAAGTGACTGTGCAGCTCTTTATATTCTTGTGAAGATGCCTTTAAACAAAAGTGCTCCATGCATCCACACCAGTCCATCGTCTGTACCCCAACCAGGGTATGCACCTGTAATTATCTGTCGATTAACAGAGGGAGCACCGCTGCTCCGTTCCTCCCAGAAGCTAGTGTGCGTTCCAATAGGCAGAAGTGCTGTGATACCGAAAGTCTCCGCCGCAGAGATTTTTTTCTGCGGTGCAGATGCCAGATGTTGATCTCTTGGCTTCCAGCAGGATCAACAAACTGGACAGGTTTGTGTCTCGGACCAGGGTTCTAAAGGGATTTGTGGTGGATGCCCTGATAGACTCCTTGGGATCAGTTTTCCCTGATCTGTGCCATCACTGAAGGTTCTTCCATGCCTGTTTCACTGGATAAATGTCTACGCCATTCAAGTGATTCTGTTCACACCTGTTTGGCCAAGGATTATGTGGTATATGGAGATTGTAAATCTCTTGGACGCTAACTGTGGATCTTCCAAATTTGTTGACGCAGGGTCCGATCTTCCTGCTTTACCATTGCTGGCTATCCTGACAGATAGGGGTGCTTCTGACTCTTATGCCTACATTCCTCAAAGCAAAAAGGTCAACCTCCAGGAAGGTGTACCATGGTAAATGGAAGGCTTATTTTGTCTGGTGTGAGGCTCTTTAGTTTTATCCCTGTCAGTGTGTCTTGGGGCACTTCATGGCTTTTCTGGCTTTAAAGTGTTACTAAACCAGGAGTCTGCATTCGCTATATCTGGTCTCCCACAGTACACAGAACATGGAAATGCAATTTTTTTTTTTTGTAAATATAAACTGCTAAATACCTTTCTCATCAGCAGCATATAGCAATCTTGTGGCTTCTATTAGTTCCTAGTAAAGATTGTAGGTAGAGTTTTGATACTGCACTGAGCTGTCCTATCAGGATCCAGGACCTCTTGATCCTCTGTCTGGACAGTGCTGAAGAAAAGAAAAAAAAACCTCTCTAGCAATACACACCAAACTGAGCATGTGCAGTGCAGCCTGACTCCAAAGGCTCTGTCTTAAATCTGGACATGTTTTGGAGTCAGTGGAAGATCTGTGCATACAAGATCGTGCAGCCTTTTTACACAATGCAGAGGATTAACCCCTTAGGTTCCATTGTGAGTATAACAAGCATGCTTTACTGCATTAACAGACTGATTTTCCTGTTGTGGTTTTAGTAACACTTTACAATCAAGGGGCAGATCTTCGCCATTCTGTTTCAGAGACCTATTGTGTTTCATTGCTTGGTAAAGGTCTCATGCGGGTTGTACATACTTTGAGGTCCCTTTCATCTCCGTGAGACCTAAATTTGGTCTTGTCTGTTTTACAGACTTCTTCATTTGATCCTCTCAGAGAGATTTCCTTGTTGCTTTTTATGTGTAAGATAGTCTTTTTAGTTGCCTTGTTGTGGCCTGCAGGGTCTTGGACTGGCAGCGCTTTTCTGCAAGGGACTATTCCTGGTTCTGCATCAGGGGAAGATGGTGTTGAGGTCTCATTCTTTATTCAACCTAAATCAGTGTTGTGATTATTTTTTCCTAATTGTAAACATTCTGAGGAGAAGATGCTTCACTCTAAATTTTGTTCTTGATGTGGTAAAATTTATCTGAAGTCTAAAGCTTTTTAAACCGTTTGATTCCCTGTTTGTTCTACCTGAGGATTCCTTGCAAGGATCAGGCTGCTTCTCATTTATTGCTAGGTAGATTCATCAGCTTATTTCTTGGGCTTATGGGTTCAATGATAAGATTCCTCATTTCCCCCTAAAGGCCCATTCCACCAGGAGTGAATTTTTTTTTTTTTTAATGGAGATTAGGCACCAAGCTGCTGCTCAGGTTTGTAAGGATGCTATCTGGTCACTTCAAATGTTTTTATTGAGTTCCAATGAGTAAATATTCACCCCTCTGTGTGTACTAGTTTTGGGTGAAAGGTCTTGCAGGTTAGGTCACCTAGTAGTGCTTCTTTTTTCTTGTTTTTGGCACGTTAGCTTTGATGCTGTGTTCCGTGCTTTGGGACATCCCAAGTAGTCATGAATATGAAGAGGTCTGTGTCTTGTGATGTAAAATGAAAGTGATAAATGCTATTTTCCAAAACGTCTTTCAGGACAGCACCCGAGAGATCATGGCTCCTCCTCCCACAGGAAACACCTCATCAATTAAGTCTTTAAATTGGAATCCTCCACGTTGCCTCATCAGTTTTTTGTGTTTCCTCCAGCTGGAGGAACACCTCTGGTGGGAGCCATGATCTCTCAGGTTTATCCTGGGAGACACAGGTTCTCACCTGTTAAGTCTTTTTTAGGCTAGGAGAGTGAGCCTCCCACTTGCCTCTTGATGGATGGTCCCGTGGGCTCCCTCTCCCTCTTCCGTGCTCGGGGATGTACGTCCGGGGGGGCTGCCTCCAATTTTTTTTAGCCTAACGGGCGGCCGTCCTATGTTCCCTTCTACATGAGGGATGAGCGGTGGCGGCCGCCATGTTGCTAGTGGCAGAAGAGCGCTTCAGCCACGTCCTGTAAGGGAGGAGGCAGCACTTCCGGGTCGGCGCGTGCGTCATTTCCGGGCGCAAAGCGCAGTGGGAGAGGGCAGGGTCACCTGGCGCCTTTATTTCCGGTTCCAGGTCAGCGCAGCGGCGTTTTCGAATCTGGAACCGGTCGTTTCACCACGCACCGCAGACAGCTATGGATAGCGATGCAGCGGATAAGGGGGCAAGCCAAGGCGCCAGCAAGGCTAAGGTAAGGGACTGTGTCCTCTATTACACTGGGCCGTTTTCTCCTGTGGGGGGGTAACTCACCCTTTCCCCCCCCCTTCCCCCACCACCCACCCCCCCCACCCCCTCTTCAGAAGGTAGGTTGTAGTGGCTGGATTTAGTATATCTACCCTACAACAGGGGATTAGGTGGTGGTGGCTTGCTGGGCACATGGAAATGAGATGTTTCTTCCTTAGTGCACCTGGGTGTTTTTTACTTGCGCTGTATTACAGCTTTTAAGCGTGGTTCCATATCTCTTTTCTGTTTGTCCAGGCCAAAGGTTCTGCCCAACCAGTCAAGAAAAGGTGCCCTGTCTGCAAAGAAAAACTAAGCGATGCTTGGACCAAAACGCTATGTGCAGAGTGCATTACAAATTTGGTCAGAGAGGAGACTCCATCCGTTTGTGGCGACTTGGTGTCAACAATAAAGGATGAGCTCCGGGCCACCTTTCAAGCTTTTAGGTCAAACCTAAGAGAGGAGCCAGGTCCCTCTAGGGATACTCTGGTTCCGCAGCCATCTTCAGAACCCCAGAGTGGTTCTCAAATAATTTTTGGGGGTCCGATATCCCAGGACGCTTCTCAAGGGTCCGTTTCCCTCGCTCCAGATGATACAGATTCTGAGGAGGAGGAAAATGAATCAGATGCCGCTTCTAAATACAAATTGTCACTAGAAGAGGTGGGAGGACTCCTGAAGGTAATCCATGCCACTTTGGGGATAGAAGAGGAAAAGAAGGAACTCTCCCTGCATGACCGCATGTATGCTGGTTTAGGAGATTCAAAAGGCCGTTCTTTTCCAGTTCATTCAATTATCACTGATATGATTAAAAAAGAGTGGCTGGAACCTGAGAAAAAGCCTTTCTTTTCCCGGGCTCACAAGAAAAGATTTCCATTTGAAGAAAATCCAGATTCTATATGGAATAAGATTCCAAAATTGGACTCTGCCTTTTCTCAGGTCTCTAAGTCTACGGACCTCGCCTTTGAGGATATGGGCACTCTGAAGGAGCCCATGGACAAAAGGATGGACCTGCTTCTTAAAAGAACCTGGCAATCAGTAATGCACAATCTGAAACCAGCAATGGCAACAACCTGTGTTGCAAGGAACTTAGATCACTGGGTTAACCAGTTGAAAGCCCATGTCATAGCAGATTCCTCAAAACAGGAGATTCTAGACTCTTTTTCAACCCTGTCTGCAGCAATATCATATATTGCGGATGCGTCTGCGGAATCTATCCGCATATCGGCAAGGTCAGCAGCTTTAACAAATTCTGCCAGAAGGGCCTTATGGCTGAAGACGTGGCCAGGGGATGCTGCATCTAAAAATAGACTGTGTGGTATTCCATTTGCAGGTGATCTGCTATTCGGCTCAGAGCTAGAATCCATTCTTGACCGCACGGCAGACAAGAAAAAGTCGTTTCCGGTTAAGAAGAAACAGGTGCAAACCCGTAAGCGTTTCTTTCGGCCCCAAAAAGGTCAGCAGGAAGGAAAAACGCAGGGCAAGAGGAAGTCATGGTCTTCTCAGAAGCCCAAAGGTAGGGGTGGAGTGCTCTTCAATCCTCCTGCGGCCTCCGCAAAACCACAATGACTCCGTCAAGGTCGGGGGAAGACTCCAGGAGTTTCTTCCTCAGTGGAGAGCCATTTCCTCAAATCAATTCGTTGTGAATATGCTCTCCCAGGGGTATGTGATAGAATTCACGGAAGAACCTCCAAGAAGATTCTTGGTGACAAACGTCCCAAGGGACGCAGTCAAGGCTCTCGCCATGAAGTCCCTAATTCAGGAACTGAAAAATCAGAGAGTCATTGTTCCGGTCCCAGCGGGGGAGTTCTTCCAGGGGTTCTACTCACATGTCTTTCTGGTTCAGAAGCCTTCAGGAAAGTTCCGTCTTATCCTGAATCTCAAAATGCTGAACAAATCAGTAGAATACAGAAGGTTTCGGATGGATTCAATATTTTCAGTAAGAAACCTCCTGTATCAAGGGTGCTATATGGCATCAATAGATTTACAAGATGCCTACCTCCACATTCCTATTGCCGCCAGATCGCAGAAATATCTGAGGTTAGCACTGAAAGAAGGGAAGAAGGTGGTACATCTGCAATTCAGAGCACTCCCGTTTGGTCTGTCATCATCCCCAAGGGTCTTCACGAAAATAATGGCCGAAGCTCTGGCGCCTCTGCGTCTAAAGGGGATCTCAGTTATTCCTTATCTGGACGACCTGCTGTTTTTTGCCCAGACCAGAGAAGGTCTTCGGGAAAACTTGCTCAGAGCCCGTGTCCATCTAGAATCCATGGGATGGATTTTAAACCTGCAAAAATCAAATCTGATTCCCTCACAGGAAGTGTTATTCCTGGGTTTCCGTATCAACTCTTTAGAACAAAAAATTTTTCTTCCAGAGGAAAAACAGAAAAAGTTGGTACAAGTGGTGTCACTGCTACAGTCCAATCAAGTTCTATCCATCAGGAAGGTTATGTCAGCATTGGGAACCCTGACCTCTTCCATTCCAGCCATCCAGTGGGCAAAGCTCCATTTCAGATATCTGCAAAGTTTCCTGTTAAAAACCTGGAATCACCAGCAGGATTCACTAGATTCACTAGTGAAGATACCTACTTCAGTAAAAAGAAGTCTGTGGTGGTGGAAGAACCAGACAAGGTACTCAGAGGGGCTGTTATGGTCCTTCCCAACTCAGGTGAGGTTGACAACAGATGCCAGTGCCTGGGGTTGGGGGGCTCATATGAGCGGTCGGTGGGCCCAGGGCTCGTGGGACACAAGAGATGCGCTGAGGTCCTCAAATTGGAGGGAACTAAAAGCTATAGAAATGGCCTTACTGACCTTTGCGAAAGAAGTCCAGGGGCAACATACTCAGATCCTGTCAGACAACGCCACGGCGGTGGCTTACATAAACAGACAGGGGGGAACCAGAAGCAAAGTTCTGCAGAGCCTGGCAAAAGGCATTCTGAGTTGGGCAGAGCTCCATACTCTATCCTTATCCGCGGTCCATCTATAAGGGACCCTAAACAGAGTAGCGGACTTCCTAAGCAGGAACAAGATTTTAGAGGCAGAGTGGCAATTGAATCCAGAAGTCTTCCAGTTAATAGTGCAGAAATGGGGGCGCCCAAGAGTGGATCTCTTTGCCACCCAGGAAAACTCACAAATGTCTCGTTTCTTCTCCCTGAACAGGAACGAGGCATCACTGGGAGTGGATGCTCTGGCACAAGATTGGAGTTTTCACCTCTGTTACGCATTCCCCCCGTTTCAGCTTATCCCTCGGGTAATAGCAAAAATCAGGAAGGAGGAGACAACAGTGATCCTAGTCACTCCTTTCTGGCCAAAAAGGCCTTGGTTTTCATCCCTTCTTCAGATGCAACAAGAACCTTACTGGCACCTTCCGTTAAGAAAGGACCTTCTGTTACAAGGTCCTCTGTTTCACCAGGAAGTAGAAAAACTAAAGCTCACAGCCTGGCTACTGAGGAGCAGCTCTTGAAGAGGAAAGGTTTCTCAGATAGGTTGGTAGCTACCCTGCTATCCAGTAGAAAGAAGGTTACAAGAGCAATCTATTCCAAAGTCTGGAAAATCTTCAACTCCTGGTGCACAGCATCTGACAGATCTCCAAAACAAATTTCTTCTGTTCTTGAGTTTCTGCAAGAAGGAGCGGACAAGGGCTTAGCAGTCAGCACCCTCAAAGTTCAAGTGGCTGCGCTGGGGGTATTCCTGGAAAAATCCATTTCATCAGAACCCCTAGTAATAAGATTCTTTAAAGCTCTTACCCGGTCCAGACCAGTGGTAATCAAAAGCTGTCCAGCATGGGACTTATCGGTTGTTCTACAGGCCCTGACCAAGGAACCTTTTGAACCCATTAATTCAGCCTCCCTGAAATTAATTACTTTGAAAACAGTGTTTTTAGTGGCTGTTACAACAGCTCGAAGAGTCAGTGAGCTGCAAGCCCTATCAATCAGGGAACCTTTCTTTTCCATTTTTTCAGACCGAATTGTTCTGAAAACGGATCCTAATTTTTTGCCGAAGGTCGCTTCGATCCAGAATCGAACTCAGGAGATAATACTTCCTACCTTTTGTTCTAATCCATCGGGTAAGAAGGAAGAAGAATTCCATACCCTGGATGTTAAAAGAGCAGTCTTGAGTTACTTGGAAAACACTAAAGACTTTAGATGTTCAGATGCTTTATTTGTTTTATTTTCCGGTAATAAAAAAGGAAGACAAGCTTCTAGAGGAACCATTGCCAGATGGTTAAGAATGGCTATCTCAGAAGCCTATTCCCTTACAGGTCAAGAGAGTCCATTAAATGTCCGGGCTCATTCTACAAGAGCTTTGGCGGTGAGTTGGGCAGAAAAAGCTGGCGCCACCCCCGAACAAATCTGTAAGGCAGCTACTTGGACAAGTCTGACAACCTTTGCCCGTCATTATCGGTTAGACCTCATGACGGCTGGGGACCAGGCTTTTGGAAGGAAAGTCTTACAGGCTGTTGTCCCACCCTAAATGGAGTAAGTCTCGATTATCCTCTCGGGTGCTGTCCTGAAAGACGTTTTGGAAAATTACAAGTTAGACTTACCGGTAACTTGTTTTCCAATAGGCTTTCAGGACAGCAGTAACCCGCCCTTTGTTTATGCTAATGCTGTAATACTATGATATAACTGTCGCTTATGTGTTGCAGCTGGGGCTGGAGTTCTCTACAAACAACTGATGAGGCAACGTGGAGGATTCCAATTTAAAGACTTAATTGATGAGGTGTTTCCTGTGGGAGGAGGAGCCATGATCTCTCGGGTGCTGTCCTGAAAGCCTATTGGAAAACAAGTTACCGGTAAGTCTAACTTGTAATTTTCTTTCTCGAACATCACAGGACACAGAGCCACAGTAATTACTGATGGGTTATATAGGGTATCACTGGTGATTGGACACTGGCACACCCTATCAGAAAGTTCAACCCCCTATATAATCCCTCCCCTTGCAGGTATACCTCAGTTTTTTTACGCCAGTGTCTTAGGTGATGGACGTGTAAAGATTTCCTGTGCTGAGCTCCAAGGGGAATATCCCATATCCTATACTGGGGCAAGCCAGGCGAACCAGATCCATTCAAAGTGTCCTTTCGTGGCCGAATTGGATGGTACTCGGGCCTCGTGTCCGAAGAAACGAGGTTTTACCTGTAACGCTTTTTAGAGAGCTGGACCCCGCATATTAGAAAATGTTTTTTCTAGCCTAATTTCTAGCTGGGTGCTTTACAGGTCCAGAACTGCAGGATCCCCCTATTCGTAGGGGGCCCCAGTTTCTGACGGTTTTTCAAACGGAGCCCACCGTGAGAGGTGAAGATTGGGTCTGTATAACAGAACCCTGCAGCTGGATAAGGTAAGGGAGATTCCACAGAATTTTCTAATTCTAGTAGGTTTTCTCCTTTAAGGTAAATGCATGCTATGCCTATTGTGACCACCGGGGGCTGCCAAGAGCACATACCTTCACATGCTGATGTCTGTCTCGGGGTTCTCGCGCTGCACAGCGTCTCTGGCCGGCTCCAGGTAGGATGGGATGGGGGGATTTCTCATGTATGAATGTTCCCCCCAGGCTAGGGGGAGGCCACGGGTCTGAGAAGCAGTTATACACCGATCGAGTGCCGCTATTGCCGGCATTGCCGCCATTACAGGGGTCCCATCACTACCGGCCTCTCTCCTGCCTCCCCCAGCCTTCCTCCATATTATTTCCGGAGGGTCGGCCAGCGCGGGAAGCGCTCGTTTTTTCAAAACTCGAGGGGGGGGCGGGGCGTCAGCACAGGTGCTTAGACACCCACTCAAGCCAGCTGCAGGCTATTTAGAAGCACTCTGTACAGGTACACACAGCCTTTGGAGGGACACAGAGCTGATGGTCGCATGTAAGGTGGGACACAGGCATTCTCCTAGGCAGCATTTACTAAGGTAACACCAGACTGGGCATTTGGTAGCAGGGCTTTTAGCCGGACTACATCGCTCAGCAGTCAGTGTTCATTTTGTGATACCTCCACCTTGTTGCTTTGCACTATGGGTAGAAGAGGTTTAAACACCGCAAGAACCAGAGACTCTAGGGGATCTCGGTCGGGTTCTGAGGACCCCCTTTCTGCAGCATCCTTCCCCCCTGAGGGGCCAGGGACGGCTAGCCAGGGGGAGCCATTGGGGTCAGGGGCTATACCTGCCTCCGGCACTTCAGCCCCTGTATACATTACACAGGAGGTTTTTTCCTCAACCATTAGTGGTTTAGAAGAAAGATTAATGACCGTGATTACATCTTCACTCAGTGGAAGAAAACGCACTAGGCCTTCCTCTGTTTCCCAAGACCCTCAGGAAGAGGAGTCCTGGGATAAGGGAGACTAATCTCTTTCAGAGGATCGGGACGGGACGGATGTTTCCTGTTCAGAGGAATCAGGTGGAGAGGGACCCTCTGCGACTTCTCAGGAGGAGAAGGTCTTAGTGCATCCTTACCGGATTGGTCCACTCCACATTCAGGCTGCCCGTATCTGAATCAGTTAAAGAACCCTCTTCTTCTTTGGGGTCACTGAAGCCTCCTCAATCAGCACATGCTTTTCCTGTTCATAGTTTACTTGAAAAGCTCATTTATTCTGAGTGGGATCACCCAGACAAACGTTTTTTTCAGCCGAAAAAGTTTTCAATGCTTTATCCGATGGAAGAAAAGTTTATTAAAATGTGGGGAATACTGGCCATTGATGCTGCCATTTCTTCCGTAAATAATAGTCTGACTTGTCCTGTAGACAATGCTCAGGGATCCTGCAGATAAAAAGATGGAATCCCTGTTGAAGGATGTTTTCTCCTTGGCAGGTTCAGTAGCTCAACCTGCAGTAGCAGCGATTGGAGTCTGTCAATACTTAAGAGACCATGTTAGCATGTTAAGTATTACCTGAACAGCAGGCCCAGGGGTTGGCTAACCTTCCTGCGGCCTTATGTTACGTTGTTGACGCCATCAGAGATTCTATTGTGCAAACCTCTCGTCTTTCACTGGGGTTGGTGCATACACGTAGAATCCTATGGTTAAAAAATTGGTCAGCCGAAGCACCATGTAAGAAGCTGCTGGCTGGGTTTCTGTTTCGTGGTGCAAGGTTGTTTGGAGAGGACTTGGATAACTATATCAAGAGAATCTCTTGTGGGAAAAGCACTCTCTTACCTGTCAAGAAGAAGAGTAAGCGTCCCTCTTTCAAACAGACTCTTTCCCCAGCGCCAGGGGCTTCAGCCTCCAGGCAATCTCGATGGCCTCTTCCGTCTGGGTTCAGAAACAAGAGTCAGCCCCAGGAACAAAAGAAGTCCTGGGGGAAGAAGCCTACTAGGCAAAACACTAAGACCTCTTCATGAAGGGGCGCCCCCGCTCGCTCGAGTGGGGGGAAGACTGCGACAGTTCTCACAACTCTGGCAGGAGGACTTTCAGGACAGATGGGTAACCTCCACAGTAACCTTAGGGTACAAGCTGGAGTTTCAGGAATTTCCCTCTCCTCAGTTCTTCCTCAGATCAAGAGTCCCCAGAGACCCAGAGAAGAAGCAGTCGCTCCTTCTAGCGTTAGACTTTTGTCTCAGGAAGTCATTATGATAGTTCCCGCAAAGGACCAGGGATTGGGTTTCTATTCCAACCTTTTTACGGTCCAAAAACCAAATGGTGATGTCAGACCCGTTCTGGATTTAAGGGATCTGAACCGATTCCTAAGGATTCAGTCCTTCCGCATGGAATCAGTTCGGACAGTAGTCTCCACCCTGCAGGGAGGAGAATTCCTGGCATCGATAGACATCAGAGATGCATACCTACATGTGCCCATTTTTCCTGTTCACCAGAAGTTTCTGCGCTTCGAGGTAGGAGGGCACCATTTCCAGTTTGTGTTTCTGCCTTTCAGGATAGCCACTGCACCTCGGGTGTTCACAAAGGTCTTGGCCCCTCCTCTGACCAGATTAAGGGCCCAGGGTATAGCTGTCATAGAATACCTAGACGACCTGCTACTAATAGACTGGTCGGTAGCTTCCTTGAACGGGAATTTGAGGACCACAGTCAGGTATCTGGAACACCTGGGTTGGATCCTCAACCTAGAAAAATCTTTCCCAAAACCAGTAAGAAGACTGGAGTATTTAGGTCTGATCATAGATACAAGCCAGGAGAAAATATTTCTACCTCAGGCAAAGATCACTGCTTTAAGAGAGCTGATTCTGGCAGTCAGGACCAAGAAGGGTCCTTATGTCCGCCTTTGTATGAGACTACTAGGGAAAGATGGTGTCTTCATTCGAAGCAGTTCCCTATGCTCAGTTCCATTCAAGAATGCTGCAACACAGTATTCTGTCGGCCTGGAGCAAGAAGGTTCAGGCATTAAACTTTCCGATGCACCTGTCGCATGCGGTGCGTCAGAGTCTCAATTGGTGGATCATACCCGAAAACCTGCAGAAGAGGAAATCCTTTCTACCGGTTACCTGGACGGTGGTAACAACAGATGCCAGTCTGTCAGGTTGGGGAGCAGTTCTGGAACAGTCTGCGATTTAGGGGCTATGGTCCAAGACCGAGAGGCAGAAAAAGTGAAAAATAACTGCGCATCAAAAAAATAATATTAACAATATGGGCTGCAGAGTCCTATATGTGACACAAACACACAGAAGTTAGATTAGAAAATTGATGACTCGCGCTTAAAACAAACTGCCACGTGTATAACTAGAAAGTATTCCCAACCTCTTTGAGAGCAAATGTAAAGAAATTTATAAGCATATAGTAATATGTGACAAAACCAGGTGCAAGGTTAGAAAAGTGATCCAACCTCCCCTTGAGCAAATACAAAAATCTACAATGATATATCAAAACATTGGTGCAAAAACATGAACGTGAAGGGCTGCAATGTGTAATGCAGACAAATGACTAAATTTAAAAATAACGAAAAAGAAGTCCATATACAAGAACACCCAAAAGTGATGTAATAATGCAAAATTGTCCGAATATATGAAATCCCAGATGTGTGGGTCCACCACCATAGATGAAGTGCCTGGCCGCTTACCGGAACCCCATGACCCCCCGTTATAGAGGGTCTAAATGGGCTGTGAAATTCTGCTACTCCGGACCGCCAGGGAATCAGCATGGAAACTGGAATGGGACATCAGGAGCTGTCGTGCAGATGGATGGATCCACAGGGAAAAAAGAGGCTCAGCCCTCAGCGGAGTAATATTATCATATATATGATTATATTACTCCGCTGAGGGCTGAGTTTGACAGCAGCAGGAGCATATGTCTCCCACTGCTGTCTGTGTCTCCTGTGAGAGCTGCAAGTGAAGGTAATGGGACAGTGGAGGAGCTCTGACTGTAGACCGGACCGTGCTGGAGTGGTGAGAGGAGTCAGGCAAGTGTTTTAGGGGTGAAATGGCTAGGACAGGTAGTGGTGCATTTATTTAATTAACCCTTATGCATTAAGATAAAAACTGTTTAGACTTTAGAACCACTTAAAAAAAAATAGGATTTTGGGTTTACTAAAACGTAGACTACATTGGCAAAAGCATTGGCGCCTGCTTTAGGAATTCAGTGCTCTTGTTGGCTTTCACCAGTTTACTCAGACTGGAGCTTTGCGGACATGTGACCATTAGGTAAAAGATTTAAAAAAAAAAATGTATGGTTTGCCGGTAAAATAAATTTCTAGGAGTTCATCACAGGGACCTCCCGCCTTCCCTTTGTCTGTGTTCCTCAATGCTTGCTACAAAACTGAGGGTTAGCTGACCTGCAAGGGTTATGGCTCGGCCTGTATATCCTGCCTTTTTGACCAGTGTCCATTTGCCTGAAGGTGACAGCAACACTTTAGTCATGAATATGAAGGGTCCTGTGTTTTGTGGTGATGCTCAAGAAATAGATTTTGCAGGTAAACTGTAACATTTTTTTTCCTAGAAGTCATATCTGTCATGAGAGAAACGTGGACATTTCTATTGCTGACCTCAGTCTCGCAATTCTAGTTGCCTGGCTGTTTTGCATAACCTTTGGCCACAATTTGAGTCACTGACCAGAAGTTTGCAGACAAGAACTGCTGACTTTCGCTTTCCTAAATGGCATTCTTGTTGTGGGTCAGTGATTCAAATGATTAAATACAGGCACTAGTATTTTCAGTATTTCTCTCAAGGATGACTTGATTTAATTATTTAATGATGAAGATCATTGAAAATCTCCAGTATGCCTCCCTGTGACCTCTTCTGAAACTGAACTGTAGACCGAAGATGTTGTGTAACAAGATTCAGGCCCATGGCCCCATATTAAGTCCTCGCTTATTTAGCATGGCCATCAAAATTGGTGTGTGTGTGTTTGGTTACAGTGGAGAGCATTCTGATTTAGGTTTTTGGTATTAATTTTTTTTTTTTTTTTAACTGACCTTTGTTATTTTTCTTGTTTAGTTGTAGAAACTACTCAGACTGTTTCTGTAGCTTCAGCTCCAAAAAAGTTGTCAACTACAGCTACTTCATCTCCAATGAGACGCAAACCGTGAGTTTATTCTGTTTACAATATGTGCATATTATTGTATTTCATTTCAACTATGTTTGTTATCAATGATGTTAAGAATTTTCAAAGACAAGAAAGAAATACAATTGACAGTGCATGGTAGCGACACATGGATTCTATGCCACTGATCCACGCCCACACAAAAAACATTAACATTGTAAACAAATGGATAATAAGAGGTACTAATGACAGATTATTGCAATATAATGAAACCAGGAGATAAGATGGCTTTCAAGTTGCAAATTTTTTGATCAATGCAATACAATGCTAACCGTTATCCCATTTAGAAATATAGTAATCTGATGAATACCAAAGGAACTGCGCCAGGAATCAGATTTGAGCCAAGTATCTTGACTCTCCTAGTATGCGCTTCAGTATACATAACCTCCGAATTGAGGGAGGGTAATCCCATATTTCAAATAGAAAAATCTGACGTCGGTCTCTCCCTAAATCTTTCAAACTGTTAAAGTGGATGTAAACCCAATGTCATCCTTTCTAAACTACTGCCATAGGGGTTATCTATAAGGATATACATGCCTCCTGCATGTATCTTTACCTGTCAAATGTCTCCCCTCTGTCTGTTATTAGACCCGAAAAACTGCATATTCTGTGGGCGGGTCTGTTGTCTGGAGCTCAGTGGGTGGAGTCGTGATGTCAGTAGACTCCCCGCCCACCTCTACACTCCCCTTGTCAATATGCATTTTCTCCTGTGTATTACACTGAACTTCTGCTATGATCTCGAACATCCAGTGAAAAGACAGGAAAATAACCACATGACTTCAGCATGCCAAATCATGGTGAGGTGTGGAACAGCCAAGAAAGGAGTGGGAGGGAATTAAAAAATAATGCATGTCTTAGGCTGGTGCACGAGATGTAAATCACCTGTCACTCACAGAAAGGGGCAGGATTTGACAAAGTTTTTCTCTGTTTGTCAAGATTTTTCTCACTGAACAATAAAAGAGGATTGCTCAGAGATGGATTAACTCTGTGTGGCGAGACTGGGCTCAAATGATAGGAAATCTTATACTCTACATTATGATACAAAAAAAAATCGGGTTTACATCCACTTTAAATAATTAACTTATTGAACTGTTGCAGAGACACTCAGAGGAGGAGAAGAATGCCACCCATAAGCAACTCGGCAGCGGAAAAAGAAACCTCTTTAGATATTGATTCCATTCAAGGGCTTATTGATGACGACTTTCCAGTAAGTACATGGGTACTGAAGGTGTGTGTTTGCATGGCTATACTAATAATGGGACTAATATTAACTAGATAGGAGAAAAGTTGCAACTAAAATCTATTTATTTTTTTTAGCAACTAGTTATAGAAAATGCCCGGGAAAAGATCTTGAGTAACAAAAGTCTTCAAGAGAAGTTGGCAGAGAACATTAATAAGATCCTTGCAAGGTAAGCTGGATTCAATATGTGTACTTGCAGATATTAGTGAATGGTCATACTTGAGTGTATGTTCTGAGAGCATTGTCTGTTTTATAAAGAAAATATAAAGTATACTAAAATACTAGTTGCTGTGTACCTGTTGGTAATATGCATAGATGAGACCAGACATTTTAGCAATACAAGTAAAGATGGTGACCTTGGCAGAGTCCTTAGGAACAGTAGTGTTAGGGATGTCACTGCTTTGGGCCATGAAAACTGTGTTTCGCCCAGAGCATATGTAAGGAAGCCACAAAATTTTGTATAGTTTGGTAAAGAAACCTACCAGTATATTTTTACTTGTGTGTATGTTCTTAAATAAAAATCTGTGTTTTCTTTTGTTTTTTTAAGTGATTCTGCTGCGCAAACCTCCAAACAAGGGGATGGTACAGCTGCTGATCAAGATGCCTCCATTGATGAAATCCTCGGGCTCCAGGTAATAATTGTGTTCATTATAGCTGGACTGTGGGTTAGACAAATATTGCACATCGGTGTGTATTTGTATGTTTCTTGAAGATTTGTGCAGTAACCTAGCATTAAACTTTGCTTCTGTGCAGAAGCTTTCTGATAAAGACCAGTCTCACTGCTTCTCTGTCTCCTTGTGCAGGGTGATTGGTGTTGTAATTGCCACCTCCTGTAGTTTTCTGCTTGCAACCTGTAGTGGGTGGAGCCTGCTGGGCCCCTCCTACAGCTCTGCTCTCTGCACAAATGATGTGCAGCCCAGTGATGTCACCACTACTTTTACACAGTAATATCTGGGTTTGCAAAGGCGTTTGGTGCAGACAAAATATATATACAGTATCTCTCAAAAATGAGTACACCACTAACATTTATGTAAATATTTTATTAATCTTTTCATGTGACAACACTGAAGAAATGACACTTTGTTACAATGTAAATTAGTTAGTGTACAGCTTGTATAACAGTGTAAATTTGCAGTCCCCTCAAAATAACTCAACACACAGCCATTAATGTCTAAACCGCTGGCAACAAAAGTGAGTATACCCCTAAATAAAAATGTCCAAATTGGGCCCAATGAGCCACCACCGAACCCCCAACCCCCGGTGTCATGTGACTCGTTAGTGTTACAAAGTCTCAGGTGTGAATAATTTGGTGTTATCGCTCTCACTCTCTCATACTGGTCACTGGGAGTTCAACATGGCACCTCATGGCGAAGAACTCACTGAGATCTGAAAAAAAGAATTGTTGCTCTACATAAAGATGGCCTAGGCTATAAGAAGATTGCCAAGACCCTGAAACTTAGCTGCAACATGGTGGCCAAGACCATACAGCGGTTTAACAGGACAGATTCCACTCGGAACAGGCCTCGCCATGGTCGACCAAAGAAGTTGAGTGCACGTGTGCAACATCATATTCAAAGGTTGTGTTTGGGAAATAGACGTATGAGTGCTGCCAGCATTGCTGCAGAGGTTGATGGGGTGGGGGGGGGGGGTCAGCCTGTCAGTGCTCAGACCATATGCCGCACACTGCATCAAATTGGTCTGCATGGCTGTTGTCCCAGAAGGAAGCCTCTTTTAAAGACGATGCACAAGAAAGCCCGCAAACAGTTTGCTGAAGACAAGCAGACTAAGGACATGGATTACTGGAACCATGCCTACAGTCAAGCATGGTGGCAGGATTGTCATGGTCTGTGGCTGCATGAGTGCTGCCGGCACTGGGGAGCTACAGTTCATTGAGGGAACCAAGTGCACATGCTCAACGTCATATCCAGAGGTTGTCTTTGGGAAATAGACGTATGAGTGCTGCCAGCATTGCTACAGAGGTTGAAGGGGGGGGGGAGGAGTGTCAGCCTGTTGGGGCTCAGACCATATGCTGCACGCTGCATCAAATTGGGCTGCATGGCTGTCGCCTCAGAAGGAGGCCTCCTCTAAAGATGATGCACAAGAAAGCCTGCAGTTTGAAGAGAAGCAGACTATGGACATTGATTACTGGAACCATATCCTGTGGTCTGATGAGACCGAGATAAACTTATTTGGTTCTGATGGTGTCAAGCGTGTGTGGTGGCAACTAGGTGAGGAGTACAAAGACAAGTGTGTCTTGCCTACAGTCAAGCATGGTGGTGGGAGTGTCATGGTCTGGGGCTGCATAAGTGCTGCCGGCACTGGGGAGCTACAGTTCATTGAGGGAACCATGAATGCCAACATGTACTGTGACACATACTGAAGCAGAGCATGAGTCTCTCCC